>JAWNNO010003096.1:0-26684 GCA_035044985.1 Lordiphosa fenestrarum
AGAAATCATTTGCACACAAACATTGTTCTTCCCAAAGTGGGATATAGAAAGTCTATACTGCTTGACAAGACAACAAATAAATAAATAAATAAATAAAGGGGACATAAAAAAATTAGTTCTAAGAACTAAAGGGTTAATATAATGTATAAGTACATGTGACTGGTTTTTTTGTGACCTTTATAAAGCTGCAGTTTTTAGCCGGCTCGAGGTCATGTTATGCTTTCGCAAACATTAAACTATCGCCCACTGCTCCCAAACCAATGATAATAGAGACTTCATTTTTTTTAAATTAAAGATTATTTAATTGGTTTTTCTTAACCAGATGGTATTTTTCAAGATACAGCTTTAAATAATAACAAAAAAAATATCAAACATAATCCGTCAAATTCATGGGCTCAAATATTGTGTCACTGAAATAGGAAACTTAAACAAACAAAGCATTTTTGAGAACCCAGATTCATTTTAACATAAAAATAACTTAAATATAGGATAATTTGTTTAATTTAGAAGAAAAAAAGCCACCTTGCCGTTCCAAACTTCAGTCATCCGGTTAGGAAGGAATTGATACAAGCTGGCCAAGTAATTTAATGAAATCGAGTCCCAAGCTAATTCAATTGCTTTAATTAGTTCGGGTACACTCGAATATTGCTTTCCAGAGCCATATATTTGACGAGTCAGCCATTTCCAAACATTTTCGATTATATTTAAATCGGGTGAGTAGGGCGGCCAGTTTGATAGGTCCACATTTTAGCTCTGTATATAGGATTTTACAATCCGAACTGTATGTATCGGCGCATTTTCATGTTGATATATCCATGTGAAGAATCGTATGGTTTTATACGATAAATAAATGGACACAAATAATTAATTTTCTCAAATTTCTTTAGCTGTTATTTCATGCACGTCTTTTCTTCAGAGTCGGCAGATTAAGAGAGCCTAAAGTTGGCTGCGGTTGGCCGGTCTTCGATAGTTGATTACAATGTTTATCGATTCAATCGATTGGTTTCATGCTTATTGTTTGGTTTTATCGTTAAGCTTAAATTTAAAACTAAGAAATGCGCTAACACAGGCCGCGTTGAACGCCTGAAGGGCTTCAATATTAATTCAAGATTTAGTATATAGGAAGAAGCGCTAGTTTATGGATTGGGCGCTTTATGGATCCATTAGTTGTGCGCACTTCGACGACCCTGACCTTTTCGTCCTGCCCTGCGCGTACGGCGATGATTCGACCCACTATCCATTTCTGAGGTGGGCAGTTGTCCTCGGCTATTAGGACTAGCTGTCCCAGTACTGCGTTTGGGCTGTCCTTCGTCCATTTGGTGCGCATCATCAGGCTGTGTACATACTCCTTCGACCACTTCCGCCAGAACTCTTGCTTGAGACAGCAAACAAGCTGCCATCGACGCAAGCAGGTTATTTTTTGATGTGTTGGATCCACTGGCAGTGCTTTTAGTGGCCCACCTATTAGCAGGTGTGCTGGAGTTAACGGTCCTGGCTTTGAGGGCCTGTTGGTCGCGAGTTCAGTATAGCCTCTTCGCCGACCAGAAATGTGGTTAACTCGTCCGCGGTCAACAGTGCGCTGCCGGCTGTACGTTGAAGTAGGGTTTTGGCCGACTTCACAGCGGCTTCCCACAAACCTCCGAAATGCGGGGCGCGAGGGGGAATGAACTCGAACTGGCAACCTTCCTCTGTAGCGTACCGACGCACTGATTCCTTCTCCTGCAGTAACTTCTGGTAGAGCTCCTTGAGGCGATTGCTGGCGCCGACGAAATTGGTTCCGTTGTCGCAGTGTACTATCCTCGGGAGTCCTCTGCGACCGACGAATCTTTGAAAGCAAGAAAGGAATGTATCAGTGCTTAAGTCGCTAACTAGCTCAAGGTGGACTGCCTTGGTTGCAAAGCAGACAAATACTGATACGTAAGACTTATAGGGTGACCTGCCTCGAATTTTAAACGTGGTTAAAATAGATCCACAAAAGTCTACGCCACAAATTGTAAAGGGACGGCAGGCTCGTAGCCTATCTGCAGGCAATTGGCCCATAATTTGATCAAGTAACTTTGGCTTATACTTGAAGCAATGAATGCATTTGCACACGACCCTTTGGCAGATTTCTCGAGCATTCACTACCCAAATTTGCTCGCGAAGGAGACTAACGAGAGTTCTCGGTCCCACATGATAGTTCTTTATATGCAGGTCTCTGACATGTGAGTCAATTAATTGCGAATGCTTACTTAGCAACACAGGGAACTTCGCATCGAAGGGAATTTGAGCACTTTCAAGTCTTCCACCTACTCTCAATAAAGCGAAAGTCAGATTATTTTCTGAAGTTTCATGCATTAATGGGTTTAGTTTTTGCAGGCTGGAAGGAAGCCGTTGCATTCTTTGAATATTTAGTATTGCATCTGGAAATTCTTCACGCTGCAAAACTTGGATGACTTTTTTGAAAGCCATTTGCAACTCTGTGGCTGAAAGCAATAACTCGTCTGATTTCGGAGACTTGCGACAAGCTTGAATGAAGCGAAGAATGTATCCTATTACTCTCAACAGTCTGGGGCGCGAAGATGACCTTTCAATATAATGCAGGATATCGTTTGGTTGATGGTTTGTGACACATGCAAGTGCACTTTTCTTGACATTCAGAATTTCCATTTTAGGTGAAAGCGGAAAATGGCTGTTAACTGGCTATTGCTCCTTTGGATTGGCCAAGAAAGACGGACCATTAAACCACATGGATGATTTAAGCTCTGCAAGCGAGCAGCCTCGAGACAAAATATCAGCAGGATTTTGCTTTGAAGGGACGTGTCTCCATGTTGATTCATTTGACCACTCTTGAATTTCTGCAACACGATTTGCAACGAAAGTGGATAATTTGGTTGGGTGTGTCCGGATCCAATGTAGGACTATTTCTGAGTCCGACCAGAGAACTATTTTGATTGATCAAGTCTGCAGCAATATGTGCAGCACATAGCTCTAAACGCGGAAGCGATCTAGTCTTTAAAGGGGAAATTTTTGATTTATGCCGGGTATCCAGCACAGCGGAAACTAAAAATTCCTGCCAAACTTCATATAAAAAAAACTGTGCCAGGAATTTTTAGTTTGCTTTTTCGTTTGTTGTGTATCCAGCAACACGAACGAAATCCACACTTGTATAGATAGCGGCGTATCAATAGCGGCGTTTCGGAAGCGTGTGTGGAACGAGAAACAGCTGATATTCAGGCCAGGAATATATTGCTGACAATTATTTTGGAAGTGATTAGACAAAAGATGGAGGCAAAAACTGTGCGCAAGACAAAAAAGAGAATTGAAATTTTTAACGTGAGGAGAAGATAAATAAAATCAAATAAAAGCAGTTGAGGCAAGTCCATGTCTTTGGCGAATCACAGAGAAAAAGCATTTTGACAACATTTCTGTGAAAAGTGCTTGGGAAAGTCTTGCTGCACAAATAAATAAAGAATATTATGTTCAAAATTATTAAATTCATTAATGTTATAAATGCTTGCTAGCGACTGACTGTAACAACGCTTGAATATAGAGAATAGAGAGACACAGAACGCTCCGCTTGACAGTTTGTTTCAATTGGGTTCCACACACTCAAAATAAATAGCAAATTCCTGGCAAGAATTTTCCGCAGTGCTGGATACAGGCCTTTAGCTGTAAGCAAGGATGTATGATATCCACTATTCGACTGGGTGCGAATGTATAAACATGCGCCATATGCTCTCAACGAAGCGTCTGCAAAAACGTGCAACTGAACTGGTACCGAAACTAGTGTTTCAACATATCTGGGAACCCTAAGTGTTGGCAACTGCAGTAGATCCTCTTTAAAACTCTCCCAGATAGTATGAAGGCGCGTTGGAATTGATTCATCCCAGTCTAGTTTTTGAATCCAAAGATCTTGCATCAACATTTTAATCACAGTAAGCAGTGGGCAAAGAAGTCCAAGTGGATCATACAGTTTCGCTGCGATAGACAATATGTTTCGCTTTGTAATTCGCATGTCCAGACAGGAAGTGTCAATTTGAAATTGAAACTAGTCTTCTCGTGGAAACCATCGGATCCCCAATGTTTTAGTTCCATCTCGATGACAATAAGTGATGTGTTTGAGCTGTCGGAAGAACACAGCTCTAAGCAATTGGAATACCATTTTGCGAGCTTGAACCCAGCCTTTTCCAAAATCGACGATACACTATCGCGAATGATTTTTAAGGAATGGGCACTTCCAGCACCAGTTAACAAATAATCTACATAGAAATCTTTTCTGATTATCTCTGATGCTACTGGATCAGACGACTTGGACATTTCAGCAATCTTTGACAAACATCTGATTGCTAAGAACGGCGCTGGGGCAGTCCCATAAGTCACAGTATTTAATTGACAAATTTGCAACGGATCAGATTTATCTCTTCTCCACACTACGAGCTGGTAACATCGATCTTCTTCGCTCACAAGAACTTGTCGATAAATTTTAGTTATATCTGCAGTCAATGCAAACTTGTGACAGCGAAAGCGTAGTAAAGTCGAGAACAGCTCTTCTTGTATTGTTGGTCCTACCATAAAAATGTCATTTTGTGACACTTGTGAAGATGTACGACAAGAAGCATCGAAAACAACGTGCAACTGCGTTGATGTACTTTGCGGACGAACAACACATTGGTGCGGTATAAAATAATGTGGAGACGTAGGAATGTTAGTGTCGGCAATTGACATATGCCCTAACTTTAGATATTCTTCCATGAAATTGATATACATCTCTCGGACTTCAGGTGTTTGTTGTAGTCTTTTTTCTAAGGACAGGAAGCGTCGCTTGGCTACTTCAAACGATACTCCCAATGAGCATGGATTAGCTTTAAATGGTAGCCGAACCTCAAAACGACCATTTGGCAAAACTTTTGTATTTGTCGAGAAATGCTCCTCGCATAACTCATGCTCTTTAGTAAGGACAGTTGCCTTTGAGCGTGATGGTAGCTCTTCAAGGGCCCAAAACATCTGCAAAGCCTTATCGATATTGGATAAGCTTTTCTCCTGACAAACGAAACTTGAGATTGCTGGAGATGAGTCTATCGACTTTAGCAGCTTGTAAGTCCCTGAAACCACCCAGCCTAGTAAGGTCTTTTGCAACGTAGGGCACTCTTGGTTCTGTTTTATTTGACCGACTGACATCAACTCAAAAAAGTTCTCAGCACCCAGTAGAAGATTGACTCTCTGAGGCTTATACAAATCGGGATCTGCAAGCTCTATGTTTTTGGGCAATTTAGACTCAGCCAAATGAATTTGCTGACTTGGCTGGAAACCTGATATTGTCTTCAAAATGCAGAACGAAGTAGAGAACTCGAAATTGTTCAGGCGAGATATTACAGACGTACTAGCTTTCTTATTGACTTCAGCGTTAAGTTGGCCAATTCAATTCAATTCATAAAGACTTTTTCGCGTTTTAACTGAAGTTTGTTTGAGAGTTCTTCGGTCATAAAATTGATTTGTGACCCTGAGTCTAACAGAGCTCTTGCTAGAATGTATTCCCCATCCTGACGTTTGACACGGACGATTGCAGTTGCGAGAATAACTTCCTATGGCAATGATGTATGAATCGCAACAGACGGTGCAGGGGATTCTTGCCCTAATTGGGTACCCTGCTGAGAGGATTGGAATCTGTGAAGCAATATGTTATGTGGCTTCTGACAGATTCTGCATTTTTGGCTTTTACATTTTGAGGAGCCATGTCCTTTTCTTAAACAGTTTATGCATAAAGAATCATTCTTTGCATATTCAAACCTTTGCTGTACTGTTAGATTTTCATACAAAGGACACACTTGAATGTTGTGCTCTTTTGCTTTGCAGAATAAACAAATGTAATCATTAAAATCCTTTGATTGAGTGATACACTTAAGCGAATGGTTTGTATTTCGATTTCCTTTGTCTGGTTTACGATCATTATTGGTCTTGGTTTGTTTCGATTTACAAGCTTCTTCCCCACTAAGTTGCTGAAACCTTCTATTCAAAACGGATGTGCATTCAGTCCACTGAAGCAACTTTGAAAAATCTAAATGCTCATCCCATTTGGCTTTAGTTTTATAATCAACCTTGGTCATAATTAAGTGAATGAAAATAGCATTGGTAATTTTCTCATGATTTCCTAGAGACAATAATGAGTCATATACTGCAGACATTGTATCAATTAGCTGCCGCAATGCTGCTGCCGATGGGTGTGACATTCGATGGATCTCGAAAAATTTTGATATATTATCAAGAAATATTAGTCAGTCATTGTCATAGAGAAGTTTAAGAATAGCCAAAGCTTTGGGATAGTTTCGATCTGATATTTGAAACGCCTTTACATTACCCAACGCTTCTTCAGATAAGCAAGAAATCAAATAATTGAATTTCTCGACGTCTGGTAATGATGGATCCTCGTGAATCAATTTGTTGAACAGGCTAATAAAGTTTTTATATTCAGCATACCTCCCATCAAATTTAGGCAATGACAATTTTGGCAACCGTGTGTGTGGAGCTGCCACAAATGAGCACTCAGCAACACTTGCATTTTGTTCATGCGGGATAAGCGACTTCAATTGAGCCTTTGTACAGATACATAGTTCTTCTAATTCTTCCCGATAGTCGTCAGTCTCATCTTTATTTTCTATGCTACCTTGGGGTTTTAAGACATTTTCGATGTGTTTGTCCAATAACTCTAAACGACATTCGAGCTCAACTTTATTAATTGAGATTGTTCAGGCTTCAATTCCCTTTTTTATTCTCAGAATACTTTTGACGAGACTCCTGCGTGTCTTAACTAACGACTACGAGGTTATGTTGTAAGCTTGTGGTGTGTATGTGAAAATAGCAATGAGGTTATGTGTGTATGTCAGCACCAAATTTGTATGTGCTAGACAAATTAAATATAAAGATTACGATCATTACCTCACTTTTAATGCCATTGGAGACATGTGTATGTTTAGCCTTGTCCATGTGGCGTCGCTGGTTCTTGGTTTCTGGCCTGTATGTATGTTTGTGGCTGTGTCGCACTTTGCTTGCAATGCCGGCATCAGATGCAGCCACAATTTTTCCACCGGCGATGATCCAACTCCAGATCCAACGAAGGGTAGCAGCTTGGTTATGGGCTACTCCAGACTCCTAATGGGTGACTCCAGACGTCTCACACGCTTGGTGTAAGGGCAATCCTCTAAGTCCGCGTTGCCGGCTCAACTTGGCCTCTTTTGAATTTGAGCAATTAACTATTTAAGTCCCTGCTCGGGCGCCATGAAGAATCGTATGGTTTTATACGATGAATAAATGGACACAAATAATTAATTTTCTCAAATTTCATTAGCTGTTATTTCATGCACGTCTATTCTTCAGAGTCGGCAGATTAAGAGAGCCGAAAGTTGGCTGCGGTTGGCCGATCTTCGATAGTTGAGTACAATGTTTATCGATTCATTCGATTGGTTTCATGCTTATTGTTTGGTTTTATCGATAAGTTTAAATTTAAAACTAAGAAATGCGCTAACACCATGGTAGAGGTCCAAAAAGGTTGTGAAAATGTGGAAAACCTCTTTCAATATTTCTTTGTAACTCAACGCATTCATCGTTGATGATATGGCCCCCCACACCATAACACCTCCAGCTCGGCTATGCAGACGGTCCAAATGACGGGGTTCCTTGCGTAGATCATGGAAATAGTAACTATAACCATCTGGCCCTTCTAAATTATACTTTTTTTCGTCTGAGAAGACCACGCTATGCTATGCACTGCGAGGTCCAGGTCACATGCTGGCGACAAAAATTAAGACGTTGCGCTTTTCTTGCCGAGTGAAGGGGAGGCTTCATCTTTATTTTCAACCTCTTTAGGTGTTTAGCCTTCGAAATAACGCGATGGACAGTAGATACACTAGCCTGTACATCACATTTTTCACGAATTTTCGCCACTGAGTCGTGAGAATTTGACGCTTTTCTTAATATGAGGCGTCTTTCTGCATCGGTGAGCACACTGTGCGTGCGGCCTTTCACATTTTTCCATATTCTGACTCATTACTTAAGAATCCCGTTATGACATCTCGGCTCCTGTTGATTTTATTTTATATTTTTGCAATTGATAGGCCAGAGTCCTTGTTTGCCTTTATTTTTCCTTTTTCCTCCTCGATCAAGGCTTTTCCTCGACCCATTTTAATTTTATATCAATAAAGGCAATCGCAATCGTCGAAATTCACAAAAAAGTTCGATCTGCGAAAACTCAGTGGGCACCTGCCAAAGAAGACGATCAAACAAAACGCATGTTCCAATCAAGTGACACAAACTATTGACTCAATTTCAAACGAGTTTCAACGTAAAGCTAGAAAAAAATATAACGGCTCTTTTCCAAAGCTTGCAGCTTGTTGCTGAGAGAGGTAAATAGTTGAACAAAGAGAACGTGCAGAAATACCGTTAATTGATAACTTTCCTTTTGAGTTATAAGCAATTTTAAAAAGAGTTCACAGGGTGTCCTATTTAAGTGATGAGGAGTGTATAATATCCCCTCTCTCGCTCTGTCTAGCGTGGACCAGTCCACGCCTAGAAAGCACAGCAGTGAGAAGCTTTTACTTCTTCATGCCCATTGCTATTATAAAATACTTCATAATTCTCCTTCGTAAGCTGCTCGTTGAGGTAAATTGGGCCATGCGACTCAAAGCCCAACATCTGTAGGCTGAGTTGTCGATTTTGGGTTCTCCTGTAGTCCCCCGCAGCACGTAGAAGTGTGAGCTTGTCGCGCATGTGCTCGAACTTAATAATTATAGTCGGGTCAACCACACTGTTTTCGGAGCGGTATATCACCCTGAATATTGCCCGCAATCTGGGTGCCGGTGTCAAAAGACAAGAGTTGAAAATTGTGTTCAATGACTCCCCCTCGACGAAGGGCACCCCGTGCAGTCGAAGATCACTGGCTACTCCTGATATGTCCCTTCCGGTTCGTGAAATTAGCACACCTCCCTCAGGCACGGTAGTAGCCCGGCTGGAGCTCGCCGTATTTAGGAGTGGTTCTTCTTTGAGGGGCTAATCTCATCCAGGAGCATACTCAATAAATTTTATGAATCGTGCCATTCATTTTGTACTGTCCATAGAAAAGAAAGAGTTGCAGATAGAAATATGAAAAAGTCCGTCTTAAAGATCTTAAAGAGGTCATAACTGCAGTCAGGTCGACCCCACACACATCCCACATTCACACTCTTACACATTCGTTCCTTTAGTGCATTCGTACCAGTATCGCATTCACACACATTCAAGCTTATTCCCATTCATTCCCTCACACTCTAGTCTTCCTGACAGGTGTTAAACAGCCTGGCTGGTCCCTCCCACTATTACTAATAAAATTAGCTCCTTGGATCATTTGTAGCCTGTTCCCAAAATGGTCCCCTTATCTATCTCTGCGTCCGTCAATGTGTCTATGGGGATTTCTGCGACAGCATTCTTACTCCCATACTCACCATTACCAAACCATTTTCAAAATTCAAAAAGAAAATTAAGGATTTAAAAACTAATAAAAATAATTAAAAAAAAAGGCATGAGACTAAATGCTTAGCATATTTTTATATATAATTAACCTATTTTTATACCCTTGCAAAGGGTATTATAATTTAGCCCAGAAGTTTGCAGCGCATAGAAATATTCATTTCCGACCCCATAAACTATATATATTCTTGATCAGGGTGACGAGCTGTCTGTTTCTACGCGAACTAGTCTCTCAGTTTTAAAGCTATCGAGCTGAAACTTTGCACAGAGTCTTCTTTTTGCTGCACACTACTAATATGTAGGAATCGACCGGATCGGATGACTATATCTCATAGCTCCCATAGGAACAATCGGTCGGAAAACTAGTTTTAGCATGAAAAACTTGTTTCCTTTAAATGGAAACGACTCCAAACTTTGTAATCGTAGGTTTTATATGTTTTTTTATAATTCTACCAAGTTTTATCAAAATCGGACAACTACTATATATGGTATAGCTGCCATACAAAAGATAGGTCTAAAAAACAGTCTTAGTTAGAAAATCTTTTTTGTTTTTAATGGTAGCATCCTGTAATTTTGTATTTATTTGTTTCTCGGGCTTTTACACAATTCTACAAGTTTTTGTCCAAATCGGATGACTATATCATATAGCTCCCATACGAACGATCGGTCGGAAAATGGGAAAAAAGTATATTTTGAAAATATTTAAGCGAGCACTTGCAAGGGTATAAAAACTTCGGCACAGACGAAGTTAGCTTAGCTTTCTCGTTTTTCATTTCATTACTCTGCAAAAAAGCACACTGTGCGTGCGGCCTTTCACATTTTTCCATATTCTGACTCATTACTTAAGAATCCCGTTATGACATCTCGGCTCCTGTTGATTTTATTTTATATTTTTGCAATTGATAGGCCAGAGTCCTTGTATGCCTTTATTTTTCCTTTTTCCTCCTCGATCAAGGCTTTTCCTCGACCCATTTTAATTTTATATCAATAAAGGCAATCGCAATCGTCGAAATTCACAAAAAAGTTCGATCAGCGAAAACTCAGTGGGCACCTGCCAAAGAAGACGATCAAACAAAACGCATGTTCCAATCAAGTGACACAAACTATTGACTCAATTTCAAACGAGTTTCAACGTAAAGCTAGAAAAAAATATAACGGCTCTTTTCCAAAGCTTGCAGCTTGTTGCTGAGAGAGGTAAATAGTTGAACAAAGAGAACGTGCAGAAATACCGTTAATTGATAACTTTCCTTTTGAGTTATAAGCAATTTTAAAAAGAGTTCACAGGGTGTCCTATTTAAGTGATGAGGAGTGTATAAGTTCTAGCGTGGACCAGTCCACGCCTAGAAAGCACAGCAGTGAGAAGCTTTTACTTCTTCATGCCCATTGCTATTATAAAATACTTCATAATTCTCCTTCGTAAGCTGCTCGTTGAGGTAAATTGGGCCATGCGACTCAAAGCCCAACATCTGTAGGCTGAGTTGTCGATTTTGGGTTCTCCTGTAGTCCCCCGCAGCACGTAGAAGTGTGAGCTTGTCGCGCATGTGCTCGAACTTAATAATTATAGTCGGGTCAACCACACTGTTTTCGGAGCGGTATATCACCCTGAATATTGCCTGCAATCTGGGTGCCGGTGTCAAAAGACAAGAGTTGAAAATTGTGTTCAATGACTCCCCCTCGACGAAGGGCACCCCGTGCAGTCGAAGATCACTGGCTACTCCTGATATGTCCCTTCCGGTTCGTGAAATTAGCACACCTCCCTCAGGCACGGTAGTAGCCCGGCTGGAGCTCGCCGTATTTGGGAGTGGTTCTTCTTTGAGGGGCTAATCTCATCCAGGAGCATACTCAATAAATTTTATGAATCGTGCCATTCATTTTGTACTGTCCATAGAAAAGAAAGAGTTGCAGATAGAAATATGAAAAAGTCCGTCTTAAAGATCTTAAAGAGGTCATAACTGCAGTCAGGTCGACCCCACACACATCCCACATTCACACTCTTACACATTCGTTCCTTTAGTGCATTCGTACCAGTATCGCATTCACACACATTCAAGCTTATTCCCATTCATTCCCTCACACTCTAGTCTTCCTGACAGGTGTTAAACAGCCTGGCTGGTCCCTCCCACTATTACTAATAAAATTAGCTCCTTGGATCATTTGTAGCCTGTTCCCAAAATGGTCCCCTTATCTATCTCTGCGTCCGTCAATGTGTCTATGGGGATTTCTGCGACAGCATTCTTACTCCCATACTCACCATTACCAAACCATTTTCAAAATTCAAAAAGAAAATTAAGGATTTAAAAACTAATAAAAATAATTAAAAAAAAGGCATGAGACTAAATGCTTAGCATATTTTTATATATAATTAACATATTTTTATACCCTTGCAAAGGGTATTATAATTTAGCCCAGAAGTTTGCAGCGCATAGAAATATTCATTTCCGACCCCATAAACTATATATATTCTTGATCAGGGTGACGAGCTGTCTGTTTCTACGCGAACTAGTCTCTCAGTTTTAAAGCTATCGAGCTGAAACTTTGCACAGAGTCTTCTTTTTGCTGCACACTACTAATATGTAGGAACCGACCGGATCGGATGACTATATCTCATAGCTCCCATAGGAACAATCGGTCGGAAAACTAGTTTTAGCATGAAAAACTTTTTTCCTTTAAATGGAAACGACTCCAAACTTTGTAATCGTAGGTTTTATATGTTTTTTTATAATTCTACCAAGTTTTATCAAAATCGGACAACTACTATATATGGTATAGCTGCCATACAAAAGATAGGTCTAAAAAACAGTCTTAGTTAGAAAATCTTTTTTGTTTTTAATGGTAGCATCCTGTAATTTTGTATTTGTTTGTTTCTCGGGCTTTTACACAATTCTACAAGTTTTTGTCCAAATCGGATGACTATATCATATAGCTCCCATACGAACGATCGGTCGGAAAATGGAAAAAAAGTATATTTTGAAAATATTTAAGCGAGCACTTGCAAGGGTATAAAAACTTCGGCACAGACGAAGTTAGCTTAGCTTTCTCGTTTTTCATTTCATTACTCTGCAAAAAAAAATTCAAACCATGGCAATGACCGAAACGAAATATAAAAAAAAAATACCCTATCTATTGCTCTGCAGAAAGGCAATTTTCTAATTCCCTTTTTCCTGAGCTTGAGACGAAGTTACGATTTTTGAATCTCCAAGATACGAGTTCAATTGCATCCGTGAGTTACTTTTACCTCATCTTATGGGAATGCAAACAAACTACGCACAGCGCACCAATACCGGTAATAGACACACATTCATGTGAGTGACTGGGGAACAGCTGATCCTAGGCATGTGGGAGTTCAATATAAATCCCCCCCATTTATATTACGGCAGATTTACTGCTCTCGGCACTTACCAGTCTGTTGAATGTTGGCGCCAGCATGCTAACAGGGCTGAAAGGGCTAGAGATCAACACTAATGGATGATAAAAATAGAATGTCCACATGCAACAACTGTTTCTCACTTCACTTTTCTAAGAGCCAGCAGCGCAGCTTTGCTTTTGCATATGAACACAGCCCATAATCAAAACAAAACAAAGGCTGCGCTGGCGCTATGTGGCCATCGACCTTGCCAAATTAAGCGGCTGCTGTGACGATTTGACGATTGCTAAGTTTCTTCTTTGCAAAGGGTTTTTTTTTTGTTGGATTTAAATTCCGGTTTTAATTATTGTTGCCAGTCGCATGTCGTTTTTGGTGTAAATGGTTGTTGCAAATATGTAAATTGATAAGTGTAAGGGCTGTAAGTGCATGTAAACTATCAATTCTTTTTATTATTTGTGGCTGGTGGCTCTATGTATTTATTTGATGTGATTCACACACACTACTTTTGGCCTTTGGCCTCAGGTTGGCACCCACGCACAGTTTTTGTTAGCTTTATTTGCTTGTTCGAATGATTAAACCAAGCTCCGATGCATTTTTTTTCGTTCATATATTTATATATACATAGAAGTACTTCGCGCAGCCGCACTCGTTCTGGTTGACAATAGCTCTTAATCTTGACTGACTACCAATTGCCTAAGCATCGTCATGCGAACCGCTGTGGAGACTTCCTTGGCCTTCGGGATAAGTTTTCGGTGCTCGCGCTTAGCGAGGGTAGCTTCTTTTATCATAGGCCCACGTGACACTCCCATATTTGCTTGTTCTGAAAGCGTCGCTTCAAGCATACCCATCTGGACCTTGAGTGAGTCATAAGCGACATCGGATTTCAATTGAGCAGACATCCTTGCTTCAAGCACACCCACCTGGGCCTTCAAAGTCTTCACCTCAGCAACCTCCATCTCCAGTTGCTCAACACGCTGAACCAGGTGCTGCATGTCCGAAGCAATACCATCAAGCTGTACATGGAAGCCAGAAAGAATACGGTCCTCAGTTTCTTTCATCGTTGTAGTGAATACCTTAGATTGCTCCTTGAAGCGCTGGGTTAGCAATTCCAGAATTTTGGTGGGAATGGCCTGGACACCCTTCATGTAGCCAGCAGAGTTTTCGCGCTGTCGCTTCGTAATGTGTGTCATGTTTAATATTGAAATACACAAAAAGTTTGTAGGGCACTGTAGTCTTTTTCAAAGCCGTGTGTTGGTTTTGTTTTGTTATGTTTGTGCTTTTTGACTATCTCTCACTCTCTCTCTTTTTAGGTTCTCAGTTTAAGTTGCGCGTACCCACACACATATACACAAGTCAAAGTCCAATGCACTTTTTAATTTATGATTTGTTTATGTTTATCCGCAATAAAAATAAGCTTACGACTGATATAAGTCACTTGCAGTCTCTTCTCAGATTTATTATAATAAAACCGGGCTAATGCAACTAACGATACTCATTGGAAGTGAGTTTATTTCCGGAGCTCTTTAAAAATGCGTTTTGTTCGTACGAAGGAAACTAATTTATAGCCCCTAATTCTCGCTAGAAGTAAGGGATTTGTTTAGCTAATTAGCAGTAGCTTCTTGCCGCAGACTTACGCAGCCATGGATGTTGTGATGACCCTTTCCTCAGAGGTGTGTCACCCCCCATGTAGGCATAGTGGCATAACCGTAATGGACCTAAAGTCACCGCAAGAATGCCGATTGTTCCTCCACCTTCTAAAGCCTGAGTAGCCTGTGTGTGTTTTGTTTGTAAATTAGCTTGTCCAGATACTCCTATTAAGAGAATGGATTTGGATGTCCGCTTTCTGGCGTTTGATAATCCCCGGTTGTAAATATTGATTGATTTTCGGAAATATCGCTTATAATTGTTTGGTTAAACTACTTCACGCTATTGCTTCTCAGAACAATATTGAATATGCATAAAATTAAGTTCACATTTAAGCCATATTAATTGAATTTTTGAATCGTAATGAAGTTCCTGAAAGATGTTTATTTTGATATTGAATAAAGTTTATAATTAATGCCTAAAAGAAAAATGAAAAATTAGAGTTTTAATGAGTGGCAGCGACTGGAGTTAAATATGAAAAAGTAGTCTGGTGAAGCGATTCATGAGTACTTATCGCTCACATGAATCACGGTAGGGAGGGTAGAGACGCCAGTATCTCCATGTCACCTGGTACTAATAAGTACTAATAACTTTGAGTGAATGAAAGAGCAGTCGGTAATACATTTCGTTTTATTTTCTTTTATTTTTTTTGGATTGAGTTCTAGTACCAGCAATAGCCTCAGCCCCGAAAGAATAGTCGTTGGCCAATAGTTTGTTTTTGGGACTCATAAATAAAATGTGTGTGAATAGCCTGGATCAGCGAATAGCCAAGAACATCCCTACCAGCCAATTGCTAGCTAGCACAACAAGGAGTCCCGCCAGGCTTACTTCGTTTCTTCCCTGAACACTTTTATTTCCGATTATAACTCATGCCAGCCGACCGTAACATATATTTTTGGCGCCCAACGTGGGACAACGAACGACAAGTTAATTCTTTTCTGGTAGTTCCTCTTTTCTATTAGAGTTACCCATCAGATGCTTTATTTTTGGAGTAAATCCATCTCCTCCCCTTTTTCTGTTCTATAAAAAAGTTATAGTCTCGTGAACTAGAAACCGTAGAACAAACAAACTGCTATAACAATTCCCTAGTTTAAAATTAGTCAGCGGACATGCGGTTTATTTTGGCTTACCGTTAATTTTTAACGGATTTATATCTCCATCCACAAATCTATTCTTTGGTATAAGGAAAGACCAGCATTAATTTGTTCAATTCCGTTATGTTCATATTGAAATTTCATTTAAATTTAAGTTTTTTTATTTGTGGTGATAGAAAGAGATATTTGTGGTAATACGGAATTGCATGCATGATATGAACAGCAATCGCATCACTTGAATTATGGCCATTCGACAGGTTTTTGCATCAAGGAAGGCAACTTATATCTAGTGCATGAATAATTCAGTAGCCCATCATTGTTCGCTCGAACCCTTTACTCAAAATAAAATCATTTAGCTTTTCCACTTGCTCCTTTAGTCTGCCATTTAAGATATGATAAAAAGTTTTGAAGTCGGAAATTAACATAAATTATTTCTTTTGATTGAGTTCTTTAGAAGTCTTGTTAGAAAAGGAACGTCACTATGTCGATTGTGCACAGTCCAAATGGTGCAAGTGCCATAAATAATCAAGAAGAGGACAATGCATGTCAAATTTGTTTAAATCTAATGGAAAGGAATCAGGCTTGTTATAGAACTATTTGTCAGCATATGTTCCATCATAGATGTCTTATTAATTGGTTAACAGAAAAGCCACAGTGTCCAACGTGCCAAGACAACCAAATGAATTACAATACGGAGCTGTTTCAAGCAACTGACCAATCACTCGGGGATTTACCCGTCAGGAAAATATGAACGGCGCTGTTACCACTAATTCTCCTAAAACTGGTAAGAAGCCAACAAGGAAAAGACTAAGTCGTATTGTACGAGCCCCAGCTCTACCAACAGTAGATAATGATCGAATTTCTAGACTGATTTAAGAAACCTTGTCTAAATCGTTAAATACTATGAGTGTTAATAATATCAATCCTGATTCTTATACATAGGAAAATGCAAATATTCATTCGGAAAGTTCTACTGAAGAGTTAACCCCATTCTCTGGTCACTCTAGATATTGGCCACGTCCAATAAGTACTGATAAAAGTACACAAATTATTCGGAATTGGCATATTAAATTTGATGTATCATCGACAGGTTTAACTGGTGAGAAATTTTTGTATCGGGTAAATGTTCTTACTAATGATACTTTAAATGGAGATTTGGAAATGTTTTGCATTAATTTGCCATTTGTTCTGTCAGGAAATGTTTTAGGATGGTACTGGAGATACCGAAAGCAGAAAAGTCACATTCAATGGAATCAGTTTTGTCCCGAGTTACGAAGAGTAAGTATTAAGAGCCTCGCTCTGAATATGATCTTCGTGCAGAAATTAGTAGTCGAAGAAAGAAACCTCGAGAATCGTTTAAAGATTATTATTGTTCCATTATGCAGCTTGTAGATCGTCTTAATGATCCAATGAAAGATGGCAAGCTCCTGTAAATAATAAAAGGGAATCTTTTAAAAGAGATTCAACATGAACTTCTCTATATTCATTCTGTCGCTCATCTTCGTACTCTTTGTGCCAGAAGAGAACGATTCCCTGCTGAGCAAGTACATTCAAGTTATTGTAGACCCCAAAACAGAAACAAACTGGCAATTGCGGCAGTGAATCCAGATGCATCGGGAGCTAATAAGTAAGTGCTAGAACTATAAGGAAAACATTATTGGCAGGATTGTCTATCCAATAAATCCATTTTTTGTTATTGTTGTGGAGAGCCAGACATGTGCTTCAAAAAAGTCGGAAAACTTCAATCAGGATGCACCCAACAAGACCCGCCTGCAACCTCAGCCACAAGATCATCCTCATCCACTTCCTCACAAGAAAACCTAAAGTCGGGTACAAATAAAAATAAAACCCCGCATTCTGATTTACTATTAATACCATATCCACGTTCGTTTAATGAGATATATTATAGGTAGGTAGGTAGGTAGTTCCGGCTGACCCCAGATGGGGTCACACATAGACCTTAGGGTCCTTAATGAGGCCGGGTGATTATTTGGGTACGTTTGTCTTAGAAGTCCAGGAGGATTCTTGTCGTTTTGGCAAATGCCAATAACTGTTTTGGGGGTCTCTTGGCCGCTTCCTCCAAAGAAGAGAACCGTGGGGTGTGCAGAATTTGTAATCTTGTCGTGGCAATTGCTGGGCAGCTGCAAATTAGGTGTTCTAGAGTTTCTGCGACTCCAGGTTCCATACATTTCCTGCAGGTGTCCTCTGTTGTTATGCCTAGCTTTATCGCATGAGCGGCTGCTAGGCAGTGTCCCGTTAGTATGCCAATGAGCAGTCTACAGTCTCTTCTCTGGTGCTGTAGCAGATAGTGCGTAAGTTTTTTGTCTCTTGTCTTGCACATAATTTTAGAGATTCTGCATCCGCTGGTGTTTTCCCACCTTACCTCCGCTTCTTTCTCTGCTATCTCTTCCATCTTGCTATGAAGCGTCTGTATGGAGATAGGTATGTTTAGTGTTTCTTCTTGGCCGAGTACGACTCCGGCTATTGCAAGACTGTCTGCCATCTCGTTTCCGTCGATGACCCGGTGGCTGGGAATCCAGTAGATTTGCACCTTTCTGGAGATGCTGAGGGAATCTAGCGCTTCCCTGCTCGCCTGGAGATTTCTGGAGTTGATGGAGTGTCCTTGCATTGCCTTGATTGCCGCTTGGCTGTCCACGTAGATATTTATTTGGTTGTATGGAGCGTGAATATCCGCCAACTCCTCTGCTTTCCTTATTGCGAAGACTTCCGCCTGGAATATGGTGCAGTGGTTTAGCAGTTTGTATGAGAGCTTTATTTCTGGCTCTGCACAGTATACGGCGGCTCCGACTCCTAGGTCCATCTTTGAGCCGTCTGTAAAGAGGTGCGTTGCTTCTTGGGCCAGTCCTGTACGCCAGTCTTCTGGTCCCAATAGTGCAGATGTGCATATTGGGTTGATCTTTGGGATAATGTAGTCCGTGCTACTATTGATCTCTCTACCAACTATGCTGTGTCCATAGCTTTGTTGCGCCATGGTGCCTGTCGCACATAGACGTTGGGCGGTCTTTTGTGCCAGAAGGCGTGCTTGGATGTCCAGAGGGTTGACACCTAAGATGTGTTCTAATGCTTTGGTTGGAGTGAACCTCAGACCAGTGCCTGTCGCTGGGTCTTCTCCATCAGCTTTAGGTATTTGGTTTTCTCCGTGGCCTGCCACCATACCAGTATGCCGTGTAGCAGTATCGGTCGTATTACTGAAATGAAAAGCCAGTGCATCAGACTTGGTGATAGGCCCCAAGTGCTACTCAGCATCTTCTGGGATGCATATAGTGCGTTGGTCGCCTTTTTCACTCTTTCTTCCACATTCGCCTTCCATGACAGTTTACTATCGATTACTGCTCCAAGGTATTTAACGTTATTCTTTGGTGTTAGTGTTATTCCATTTATCTTTGGTGGAATCCATAGCGGTACCTTGTATCTCTTGGTACAGAGAATGAGGTCCGTCTTCTCCGCATTAATACTAAGTCCGGCTTTTGTGGCCCATTTTAGTATCTCTTTGAGTGTAGAGTCCATGATTGAGCTGAGAGTCGATGGACATTTTCCGATGATAATTATGCATATGTCGTCGGCATATGCAGTTATCTTGGGTGCTTTCCTGCGAAATTTTGTTAGCAGTTCGTTAACCACAAGGTTCCATAGAAGGGGTGACAGTACTCCGCCTTGAGGCGTGCCGCCGTGTGCCTCCTTCATCATGGTTGTGGTACCCCACTCGGCTTGTACTCTTCTGCAGCTCAGCAGGTTGTATATCCACGAGTTCAAAGCCTTATGTATTGATACAGCTCTTAGGCTGCGCATTATCGCCTCCGTGGAGACGTTGTTGAATGCACCAGATATGTCAAGGAATGCTCCCAAGGCATACTCTTTATGGTACATTGCTTTCTCGATGGTGGCTACTAGGGAGTGTAGCGCTGTTTCCACCGATTTCCCTTTCGTGTATGCGTGTTGGTTGTTCTCCAAGGTCAGGTTCATGCCTTCTCTTATGTGGAGATCAAGTAATTTTTCCATTGTTTTAAGCAGGAATGAAGTGAGGCTAATGGGCCTGTAGTCTTTTGGCTGCACGTGACTGCATTTCCCCGCTTTGGGTAGGAACACAACACGTGCTGTCCTCCAGGCCACAGGTACATAGCCCCACCCCAGGCAGGCTTCAAAAATGGACTGTAGCCATGGTACGACTAAACTTTTAGTCGTTTTTAGCATGGCGGGAATTATGCCATCCAGACCGGGGGACTTGTAGCTCGCGAACGAGTCGATCGCCCATCAGATTTTTCCTGGAGTGACTAAGTTGGTTGGGATGTTAGTTTGTTGAGTGTTTAAGTCCTGAAGCGTATCTGGCTCGGTGACTATAGTGCAGCCCGGGAAGTGCGCATGTAGCTTCCTTGCTGCTTTCTGTCCAGTAACCTTCGTCTGTTTTTAGTTGACTCTGCATAGGTGGCTGCTTTGAAAGCAGCTTCTTGAGTCTGGCTGCTTCCGAGACCTTCTCTATGCTGGAGCAGAAGGAACTCCATGAGTATTGCTTTGCCTTCCTTACTTCTTTTTTGAATAAGCGAAGTCTTATCTTGTACTCCTCCAAGATGATCACTTCATCCGCTTGTTTGGCGAGTTTGAAGCATTCCTGGACGTCCTTCCTCTGCTCTTTCAGTTCTGGGGTCCACCAGGGGGGTCTGGTTCTCCTTTTTGTAACTGTGAGCCTACATTAGGTTTTGTATGCTTCGATGAGATTGACAGTGAGCGTCTTCACGGACTTCTCAATATCTTCCACCGAGCAGATGGGCGTTGACGTCGGCAGTTTTGATTCCACTGTCTTAAGGTACTTCACCCAGTCGGTATTCCGAGGGTTCCTATAGACGTTTCTAGTTTGACAATAGTCAAATTGTATCTTGAACTGGATGTACTCCTCCATTTTATTGGCGTATTTGGCGGAGGTGGCATGCATCGCCGGTTTCTCCGCGAAGTGTTTTCGACCCTCCTTAATCTTTTGCTCGGCCCACGCAAGCTTATTTCTCTCCTCTAGGGTGAGCTCACCGCTTCCGTTCAGTCTCGCCTTGATTTTGAGAGCCGCTTTATACTGGGCTTTCGCTCGCATGCCCTCCTTTGTTCGTGTGGGTTTTTCCTTATTTTTGGTACTAGACCCCGCCCGAACTGAAGATAGCAGCAGCTTTTCTTCCGCCTCTGTAATAGTTGAACCTCCATGCGATTCACAGTCCGAGTCTGTATCGACTGCAGTACCGCGCCACACTTTGGTCCTTGTCGTATCGGCAGTAGCTGTACAACTGTCCTGGCCTGCTCCAACCACGACAGAGGTGTGACCGCTGGCGACACGAAGTGGGGATCTATCCCCACCGTGCCCGCCGGTGGTAGCAGTCACGCCTTCCACCGACGTTTGGGCTGATATCCCAGCCCGAGTTGGGTTCTTTGTGTTCCATTATTAATGTACCCATAGTGGTTAATTTTTGTTCGTGGGAACCACCCCATAGCATTTTATGCCTGCTGCCAGGCACCTCTAACCATGGCTTTGGCTCAGCTTCACCCAACATTGTGCTGTTGTGGTAGTGTTGGCCATCACCTTAGCTGGACACTGCATTTCCTAGGTGTAAGACGAGCAAGAGAGACTATGTATTACCCGCTTTAAGCCGAGGTGCATACAGTGTCCATTGCCCAGCCGACACCCTCGTGGAGGGTTCAGTTAGAGGGTTTTCGCGGCCGAGAGATATAATATAGTTACAAATAAAATATTTGGTAATATTAACTCTTTAACGGTACGAATAAAAACTAAACGTAGTACATTGCGGTGAAGAAAATTTTAGAAAAATCTAAGAGCTGCTAGAAAACTGACATTCGAGCTTATGCGAAGGTGAACTTCGTCGGATTCTCTGAACAAGGTACCGATACCGGCGACACGATCAGTTGAGTTGGTGCATCATTGGCCACTGAAGACGTTTCGACCGTGCCTCATTTCCATAAAATTAGAAGTAGTGTTAAAACCGCGGACGGAAAGTTACATCAAGTTATCGGATGGATTTCTGTAGCCATGACTTATCAGGACAACACCAAACCAATCGAATTATATATAATAACCGATATTTCGCAGAGGCCAATTCTCGGAATTGATTTCTGGAAACAGTTTGACCTAGCGCCAGGAATTATTTCTTCCATTCAGGCCTTGAATCCAGTTTCCAATGAATCTGCTGAAACAGAGTATCCGCTAACCAGGGCTCAGAAACAACAGTTGGAAGTGATCCAACCTATTCTCCAAAGTTTTGACCGACAAGGTCTAGGTAGAACCAAGTTGATAGAACACGACATTGATGTCGGCGAAGCTAAGCCGATAAAACAAAGATTTTATCCAGTTTCCTCAGCTGTTGAAGCATTGATGTTCGCTGAAATAGACGGGATGTCAGCGTTAGGAGTCATCGAACGTTCTTCCAGTGAGTGGAGTTCTCTCATGATAATTGTACTGAAACCGGAAAAAGTAAGAATGTGTCTCGATGCTTGGCAAATAATCGAGGATACCCGTAAAGACGCCTATCCATTGGCCAGAATTTAAGGAATCTTCTCAAGGTTACCAAAAAGGTTATCAAAAATTCAAAATTCAAAGACGCTTATTGGCAAATCGACTTGACGGAAAAGTCGAAAGCCTTGACAGCTTCTACCATTCCGGGAAGGTCACTGTACCAGATTACAGTAATGCCTTTCGGCCTTCGTAATGCTCCGGCGACAATGAGTAGACTAATGGACGAGATCATTCCGCCAGATCTACGCCATTGTGTTTTTTGATATTTAGATGACCTATGTATAGTGTCTGATAGTTTCGAGAACAATGCAGAGATATTGATACGAATTGACATTCAATTCAAAACTTTTTAGGTTTAGCCGGTTGGCACCGACGATTTATTGATTTATAAGTTTTTATGGACTTATTAAAACGCCTCCTTACGTCACCTCCAGTTCTTGTCAACCCAGATTTTAGAAAAAAATTCTTCGTTCACTGTGACGCCAGCGATTTCGGAGTGGGTGCTGTTCTTGTTCAGTTATCTGTAGATGGACATGAACAGCCCATTACATTTATATCCAACAAACTGAACTCGTCACAACAAATCTATAGTGTAACGGAAAGAGAATGCTTGTCTCTTTTGATGGCTCTAGAAAAGTTCCGATGCTATATTAAAATGCAAGAGTTTGAAGTCGTAACCGACCACTCGAGCCTTGTATGGCTAATGCGTCAACCGAATTTGACTGGTAGATTTTCCAGATGGGTTATGTAGCTCCAGGCTTTCAAGTTTACCATTAGCCATCGAAAAGGTAGCGATCACATAGGACCGGATGCATTATCACTTATTCCTCAAGAAGAATTATCAGCTGTTGACGACATAGGGCCTGAAGTTGATTTATCCTCGTAACACTTTTCCGATTCGGAGTATGAAACTTTAAAAGCAAAAGTTCAAGTGCTAGAAAATCGACTACCCGATCTGCGAGTTATTGACTGTTATGTGTATTTCCAGTGTGAACACGCGTCAGGTCAACCAGATCAGGAAACGCGTTCTTGGAAGTTATGGATACCGACTCCATTGCGTCCTGAGGTAATAAGCAGAGCTCTTGACTCTTTGATTGTATCCCATGGAGGTGTCGGCAAAACAGTGGAATTGATTCGTCGAAACTTTTTTTGGCCAGGTTTGGTCAAAGATGTGCGAAACTATGTAAGGAGATGCGATATGTATAAGGCCACGAAATTCCATTGGCTTTGCCCGATGCGTAAATTTAATTCCTTGGCTATTTAAGACTTTTTATTACAAGGAATATTTCTTTGCTATGGCGTACCTGAAGTTATAGTTAGCGATAATGGGTCGCAGTTCAAAAGCAATGAGTTCAATGAGTTTTTGACCAAATTTGAGATAAAACACCTTTATACAGCACTGTATTCTCCGCAATCCAACGCTAGTGAGAGGGTGAATCGATCTATTTTGGCAAGAACTCGTGCTTTTCTGAAAGATGATCAGACTCATTGGGATGAAAATTGAGCAGTATAAGCTGCGCATTGCGTAACAATCTGCATCAATCTTTGAGATACTCGCCTTATCACGCATTGTACGGGTTTGACATGATAACGCATGCTTAAACTTACCAATTGCTGTGAAATCTTTATTCGTTGGATGAAGCAGCTATGACGGTCAGCCACGATGATCAATTAGCGTTGTTACGAGAGAAACTACGAGCTAACATTAAAAAAGCCCACGAAAACAATCAACGATAATGTAACCTCCGCTCTAAGCCTGTACACTATAAAATTGGCCAAGAAGTGTTTCGACGTAACTTCGCTCAAAGTAGTTTCAACAAGAGTTTCAATTCAAAACTTAACCCATTGTTTCTAAAGGCTCGGGCTCGCGAGAAACTTGGCACTAGCTTTAATATACTAGAAGACCTGGAAGGTAAACTAGTAGGAACGTTCGCATCTAAGGACATTCTTCTAACTTGCTCATTTGGTAAGGGAAATGGCAAGTTATCAGGTGTTGTAATGGTCGAGTTTAAATTTTCTTTCTCAACCAATACATGGCTATAATTCGCTTCCATAGTCAGCAGTTTGTGAGTCGCGTTGTGAGTTAGATCATAAACAATTTCGAAGGGCGTGGGTAAAAATCCCAAAAAAAATTAAATATCGCCACACAACCCCGCGTGTCTGCCATTAAGCTCTCGGCATGGCGGCTTCCGTTTTCAATCTTTCTTTCCCGTTGCAAATGTTAAACGGAGCAGACCTATTTTTCGACCATCGAGATCATCTGATCGTATTGTTATCACTTGCTACATTAGGAACATTAGGAACATTAGGAATTCGGAGATTTATTTCGCAATTCAGTGGGTGCGCCTTGTGCAGGTACCCATTAACTGTCCCCCCTCGTCTGATGGCTTGTGTGTTTTTATAGCGCGGTTTTTTTTTCTATTCCTTTAGCCAGCGTCAGTCCCTGTCTCGTGGGGCGCTGTGCGCTTTTATTTTATTTGGGCTTTGGTTCCTATTTGCGAGTCGCAGAGACCACAGCAATTTTCATTCCAGTGAAATTATCCGGAGACGGAACACTCAATTAAAAATTTCGGCGCCACATAACCTCACTTATCTTACCTTCGTAGTGGACAGTGCGATTGCGGCCAAAGGCCTGCGGGGTGGCTTGTCATCGCCCTTAATTCTCGCTAGAAGGAATTGGCAGTAGCTTCTTGCCGCAGACGTATGCAGCCAGGGATGTTGTGATGACCCTTGCCTCAGAGGTGTGACACCCCCCATTTAGGCATTGTGGCATAACCGTAATGGACCTATAGTCACCGCCAGCCTTAGAATGCAGATTTGTCCCTTGCCAGTTAATTTCATAAATTCGTGTTATTGAGAGGTCAAAACCCGGGAAACATTAATGTGAACATACTTCCGCCAACCAAACAACGACGAGACAGTGCAACCTCGCCTTAAACAACCCGAGAAGTCTCGGAAATGTTAATTTGCAGCAACAACTACCAAATTTAATTTCTAAGTGAATTTTTATCCCGAAATTGGCTTACGTTCCACAGCATCGACGAAGGCCTTCAATATCTGTGGGTAAGTGATAATGTACCAGAATTTTTTTGGGTTCTTGTATTAAATACTCGTGTGTGTGTTTTGTTTGAAAATTAGCTTGTCCAGATAATCCTATTTAGAGAATAGATTTGGACTTCCGCTATCTGGCGTTTTGACAATCCCCGGTTGTAAATATTGATTGATTTTCGGAAATATCGCTAATAATTGTTTGGTTAAACTACTTGACGCTAATGCTTCTCAGCACTATATTGAATATGCATAAAATTAAGTTCACATTAAAGCCATATTACCATCGTAATCGTTCCTGATAGATGTTTGTTTTGATATTGTTAGTTTAAAACTAATGCCTAAAAGAAAAATTTGAGTTTTAATGTGTGGCAGCGACTGGAGTTAAGTATGGAAAAGTAGTCTGGTGAAGGGATTCATGAGTACTTATCGCTCACATGAATCACTGTAGGGAGGGTAGAGACGCCAGTATCTCCATGTCACCTGAGAGTACTAATAACTTTGAGCGAATGAAAGAGCTGTCGTAAATACTTTTCGTTTTTTTTTTTTATGTTCAAGTAGTCAATAGTCAATTGTTTGTTTCAAGGACTCATAAATAAAATGTGTGTGAATGGCCTGGATCAGCGGATAGCCAAGAACCTCCTCACCAGCAGATTGCTAGCTAGCCCAGCAAGGAGTCCCGCCAGGCTTACTTCTTTTCCAGAGGGCAGTTAAATTATTTGTGCCACCGGTACCTGAACACTTTTAGTTCCGAGAATAGCTCATGCCAGCCGACCGTTTCACTCTAAACCCTACTATTAAGTATTTTTAGCTTTACTTCAACAGAAATCATAACCAAATATATATAATTAATAAATGAATGTTTAAGTTAAAATTATCATGTTCGGCTAACGGCCGTATTTCAAAAAGGCGAGAACAAAAAATCTAGTGTTAGAAGTTACAAAGCAAAAAAAATATTCGAAATTATCCTGTATTTAAATGTACTTAATTGCAATGCAGGCTTGGCTGCTCTTTCACTTACCAAATCTGTTGGATGTTGGCGCCAGCATGCAAGCAGGGCTGGAAGTTGCTAAGAAAATATAAGAAAAAACTAATATGCACCAACACAGCACATCCCATCTAAACATTCAAAAACTGTTACTTGGAAACTCTCAATGCCATTCGAATGGCTGCCAAAAACAGTGAAAAGAACCAAAGGTCTTCACCCCCCTCCATTCCAGCTATCTCCCAAGCTCCGCTAGCAGAAGTGCGCTTCTGTCCAGAGCCGATCTCCCGTCTACAACTCCCTGGTGGGCGTCTTCTTGGCGTTTGTGGGACAACGCAATGCTTAAAAAGGGGTGCGGGGTGCTCTGTCGTCTTCGGCTTAGTCTGCGTACGCAGATCGTTTGCGAAGCCACTGTTAAGAAGTTTGGTCTGCGCACTGGCTGCTCGTTGTGTTAGGCCTAGGTAAAACGGCGCTTATATACACCTGGTCGTTGCCCTTCTGCCAAAAATTTTTAAGGCTGTGCTGGTCAGTTTTTTTTTCTGTCGC